>CM038680.1:379869135-379891635 GCA_021605205.1 Aegilops longissima | reverse complement strand
CGACTTCAATCCGATCTCCATTAGCCGAAACTTCTTTGCAGGTATGTAGTGTGTCTCCGTACATCATTTCCCTCGACATCGATCCGATCACCATCGCCCGAAACTTCTTGGTAGGTATGTACTGGGTCGGCATGAACTCCCACTGGATGGCTGCCTTCAGAGAAGACGGTAAAAAGTTGGTGCTCGTGAACTTCCAGACCTCCCATGAGATTATCCTTCCTCCTTTGGATTATATAGAGTATTACCATCGCGGTCCAAGTCATTTAGATTACTACGTCAGTTGGACGAACCTTGTTTTGCAGAAGATTGTAATCTGCCAAGTGCCCACGTGACATGTGAATTACGCAGACTTGAAGCTAATTGCCTTGTTCGACCGCGGACTCGCCTATCTTTACACCGGTGCCTTTTTTAGCTGGAGACAACTCGGCTCGTAGTGGATCATCGTCAAAGCTGATACACACTTCTGTGATGCTATTGAACACAATGACATCATCTACGCGATCGACAAAGCAGATGGCACCACGTATTGCTGGGACGGCGCATGTAAGTTGTTTCCATCTCATGTTAATGATGACGCCATGACACTGTTTGAACTTTTTGTGATGATTGGCATATCCCTGTTTGAGCAGAATTTGAGTAGAACTATGACAATATATTAGAGACGCCGTAAATCAGCTATATTTGGAATGAGTTAATTCATGTGATTGTGTGTTGGAAATATGCCCTAGAGGCAATAATAAATTAGTTATTATTATTATATTTCCTTGTTCATGATAATCGTTTATTATCCATGCTATAATTGTATTGATAGGAAACTCAGATACATGTGTGGGTACATAGACAACACCATGTCCCTAGTAAGCCTCTAGTTGACTAGCTCGTTGATCAATAGATGGTTACGGTTTCCGACCATGGACATTGGATGTCGTTGATAACGAGATCACATCATTAGGAGAATGATGTGATGGACAAGACCCAATCCTAAGCCTAGCACAAAGATCGTAGTTCAGATGCTAAAGCTTTTCTAATGTTAAGTATCATTTCCTTAGACCATGAGATTGTGCAACTCCGGATACCGTAGGAATGCTTTGGTTTACCAAACGCCACAACGAATCGGGTGGCTATAAAGGTGCACTACGGGTATCTCCGAAAGTGTCTGCTGGGTTGGCACGAATCAAGACTGGATTTGTCACTCCGTGTGACGGAGAGGTATCTCTGGGCCCACTCGGTAGGACATCATCATAATGTGCACAATGTGACCAAGGGGTTGATCACGGGATGATATGTTACGGAACGAGTAAAGAGACTTGCCGATAACGAGATTGAACAAGGTATCGACATACCGACGATCGAATCTCGGGCAAGTACAATACCGCTAGACAAAGGGAATTGCATACGAGATTGCTTGAATCCTTGACATCGTGGTTCATCCGATGAGATCATAGTGGAACATGTGGGAGCCAACATGGGTATCCAGATCCCGCTGTTGGTTATTGACCGGAGAACGTCTCGGTCATGTCTGCATGGTTCCCAAACCCGTAGGGTCTACACACTTAAGGTTCGGCGACGCTAGAGTTGTTATGGGAAATAGTATGTGGTTACCGAAGGTTGTTCGGAGTCCCGGATGAGATCCCGGACATGACGAGGAGCTCCGGAATGGTCCGGAGGTGAAGATCGGTATATTGGACGAAGGGTATTGGAGTCCGGAATTGTTCCGGGGTACCGTGTGATGACCAGCGTGTCCGAAGGGGTTTGGAGGCCCCGACAAGCTTTGGGGGCCTTATGGGCCAAGGGAGAGGGCACATCAGCCCACTAAGGGGCTGAGCCCCTCCCACCCCATCTCACGTAACTTGAGAGGTGGGGCGCCACCCCTAGGGCAGCCACCCCTCCTGGCTTGGGGGCAAGTTTCCTAGGGGTGGGGCGCCAAAACCCATCTAGGGTTTCCCCATGGCGCCGCCTCCCCTAGGGAACCCTAGGGCGCCCCCTCCTCCCTTCCCTATATATAGTGAGAGAGAGAGGGCAGCCGAACCTTCCTCTGGCGCAGCCCTCTCCTCCTCCAACACCTCCTCCTCCTCCGTAGTGCTTGGCGAAGCCCTGCCGGAGAACCACGAGCTCCATCACCACCATGCCATCGTGCTGTCGGAGTTCTCCCTCAACTTCTCCTCTCCCCTTGCTGGACCAAGAAGGAGGAGACGTCCCGGGCTGTACGTGTGTTGAACGCGGAGGCGCCGTTGTTCGGTGCTTAGATCGGAATCAACCGCGATCTGAATCGCTGCGAGTACGACTCCTTCATCCGCGTTCTTGTAACGCTTCCGCTTAGGGATCTACAAGGGTATGTACATGCACTCCCCTCTCTCTCGTTGCTAGTCTCTCCATAGATAGATCTTGGTGACTCGTAGGAAAATTTTTAATTTCTGCTATGATCCCCAACAGTGGCATCATGAGCTAGGTCTATTGCGTAGATTCTATGCACGAGTAGAACACAAGTTGTTGTGGGTGTTGATTTTGTTCAATATGCTTACCGTTACTAGTCCAATCTTGTTTCGACGGTATTGTGGGATGAAGCGGCCTAGACCGACCTTATACGTACACTTACGTGAGACAGGTTCCACCGACTGACATGCACTTGTTGCATAAGGTGGCTAGCGGGTGCCAGTGTCTCCCACTTTAGTCGGATCGGATTCGATGAAAAGGGTCCTTATGAAGGGTAAATAGCAATTGACATATCACGTTGTGGTTTTATGTAGGTAAGAAACGTTTTGCTAGAAACCCATAGCAGCCACGTAAAACATGCAAACAACAATTAGAGGACGTCTAACTTGTTTTTGCAGGGTATGCTATGTGATGTGATATGGCCAAAAGAATGTGATGAATGATATGTGATGTATGAGATAGATCATGTTCTTGTAATAGGAATCACGACTTGCATGTTGATGAGTATGACAACCGGCAGGAGCCATAGGAGTTGTCTTAATTTATTGTATGACCTGCGTGTCATTGAACAACGCCATGTAATTACTTTACTTTATTGCTAAACCGTTAGCCATAGTAGTAGAAGTAATAGTTGGCGAGACAACTTCATGGAGACACGATGATGGAAATCATGGTGTCATGCCGGTGACGATGATGATCATGGAGCCCCGAAGATGGAGATCAAAAGGAGCAAAATGATATTGGCCATATCATGTCACTATTTGATTGCATGTGATGTTTATAATGTTTATGCATCTTATTTGCTTAGAACGATGGTAGTAAATAAGATGATCCCTCATTAAAATTTCAAGAAAGTGTTCCCCCTAACTGTGCACCGTTGCAAAAGTTCGTTGTTTCGAAGCACCACGTGATGATCGGGTGTGATAGATTCTAACGTTCACATACAACGGGTGTAAGCCAGATTTACACACGCGAAACACTTAGGTTGACTTGACGAGCCTAGCATGTACAGACATGGCCTCGGAACACAAGAGACCAAAAGGTCGAGCATGAGTCGTATGGTAGATACGATCAACATGAAGATGTTCACCGATGATGACTAGTCCGTCTCACGTGATGATCGGACACGACCTAGTTGACTCGGATCATGTAATCACTTAGATGACTAGAGGGATGTCTATCTGAGTGGGAGTTCATAAGATGAACTTAATTATCATGAACATAGTCAAAAGGTTTTTGCAAATTATGTCGTAGCTCGCGCTTTAGTTCCACTGTTTTAGATATGTTCCTAGAGAAAATTTAGTTGAAAGTTGATAGTAGCAATTATGTGGACTAGGTCCGTAAACTGAGGATTGTCCTCATTGCTGCGTAGAAGGCTTATGTCCTTAATGCACCGCTCGGTGTGCTGAACCTCGAACGCCATCTCTGGATGTTGCGAACATCTGACATACACATTTTGATAACTACGTGATAGTTTAGTAATGTTAAACGGTTTAGAGTTGAGGCACCGAAGACGATTTCGAAACGTCGCGAAACATATGAGATGTTTCGAGGGCTGAAATTGGGATTTCAGGATGGTGCCCACGTCAAGAGGTATAAGACCTCCGACGAGTCTCTTAGCCTGCAAACTAAGGGAGAAAAGCTCAATTGTTGAGCTTGTGCTCAGATTGTCTGAGTACCACAATCACTTGAATCGAGTGGGAGCTAATCTTCTAGATGAGATAGTGATGTTTTTCCAAAGTCATTGCCACCAAGCTGCTAGAGCTTCGTGATGAACTATAACATACCAGGGATAGATATGATAATCCTTGAAATATTCGCGATGTTTGACACCGCGAAAGTAGAAATCAAGAAGGAGCATCAATTGTTGATGGTTAGTGAAACCACTAGTTTCAAGAAGGGCAAGGGCAAGAAGGGATACTTCATGAAACGGCAAATCAGCTGCTGCTCTAGTGGAGAAACCCGAGGTAGAACCCAAACCCGAGACTAAGTGCTTCAGAATGAGAGGAACGGACACTAAAGCGTAACCACCCTAGATACTTGGTAGATAAGAAGGCGGCAAGGTCGACGGAAGTATATTGGATATACATTATGTTAATGTGTACTTTACTAGTACTCCTAGTAGCACCAGGGTATTAGATACCGGTTCGGTTGCTAAGTGTTAGTAACTCGAAATAAAAGCTACGGAATAAACGGAGACCAACTAAAGGTGAGCTGACGATATGTGTTGGAAGTGTTTCCAAGGTTGATGTGATCAAGCATCGCACGCTCCCTCTACCATCGAGATTAGTGTTAAACCTAAATAATTGTCATTTGGTGTTTGCATTGAGCATAGACATGATTGGATTATGTCTATCGCAATACGGTTATTCATTTGAGGAGAATAATGATTACTCTGTTTATTTGAATAATACCTTCAATGGTCTTGCACCTAAAATGAATGGTTTATTGAATCTCGATCGTAGTGATACACATGTTCATGCCAAATGATATAAGATAGTAATGATAGTACCACCTACTTGTGGCACTCCCATGTAAGTCATATTGGTATAAAACGCATGAAGAAGCTCCATGTTGATGAATCTTTAGACTCACTCGTTTTTGAAAGATTGAGACATGCGAACCATGTCTATTGGTGTATACGCATGAAGAAACTCCATGCAGATGGATCATTTGGACTCACTTGATTTTGAATCTCTTGAGACATGCAAATTATACCACATGGGCAAGATGACTGAAAAGCCTCGTTTTCAGTGAAATGGAACAAGAAAGCAACTTGTTGGAAGTAATACATTTTGATTTGTGCAGTCCAATGAGTGCTGAGGCACGCAGTGGATATCGTTATGTTCTTACTTCACAGATAATTTGAGTAGATACTGAGTATATTTACTTGATGAAATAGAAGTCTGAATTATTGAATGGTTCAAGTAATTTCAGAGTGAAGTTGAAGATCTTCGTGACAAGAGGATAAAATGTCTATGATATGATCATAGAGATGAATATCTGAGTTACGAGTTTTGGCACGCAATTAAGACATTGTGGAAATTGTTTCACAATTAATACCGCCTGGAGCACCATAGTGTGATGGTGTGTCCGAACATCATAGTTGCACCCTATTAGATATGGTGCGTACCATGATGTCTCTCATCGAATTACCACTATCGTTCATGGGTTAGGCATTAGAGACAACCGCACTCACTTTAATAGGGCACCACGTAATTCCGTTGAGACGACACCGTTTGAACTATGGTTTGGAGAAACCTAAGTTGTCGTTTCTTAAAAGTTTGGGGCTGTGACGCTTATGTGAAAAAGTTTCATCGTGATAAGCTCGAACCCAAAACGGATAAATACATCTTCATAGGATACCCAAAATGGTTGGGTATACCTCCTATCTCAGATCCGGAAGCAAAAGTAATGGTTTCTAAAAACGGGTCCTTTCTCGAGGAAAAGTTTCTCTCGAAATAATTGAGTGGGAGGATGATGGATACTTGATGAGGTTATTGAACCATCACTTCAACCAGTGTGTAGCAGGCACACGTGAAGTTGTTCATGTGGCACCTCGCCAATTGAAGTGGAAGCTGATGATAGTGATCATGATGCTTGGATCAAGTCACTACCAAACCTCGTAGGTCGATAAGGACGCGTACTACTTCAGAGTGGTATGCAATCTTGTCTTAGAGGTCATGTTCCTAGACAACAATGAACCTACTAGCTATGGAGAAGCGATTGTAGGCTCGGATTCCATCGAATGGCTCGAGGCCATAAAATCCGAGAGAGGGTCCATGACTTTGGAAGAAATACTTGATGGTCGTAAGGCCGTTGGGTACAGATGGATTTTAAAAGGAAGACAGACAATGATGGTAAGTATCGCCATTAAGAAAGCTCGACTTGTCGTTAAGATGTTTTCCGACAAGTTCAAGGAGTTGACTACGATGAGACTTTCTCACTCGTAGCAATGCTAAGAGTCTGTTGGAATTATATTAGCAATTACTGCATGATTTATGAAATCTTGCAGATAGGATGTCAAAACATTGTTTCCTCGACGATATCCTTGAGGAAATGTTGTATGTGATACAACCAGAAGGTTTTGACAATCCTGAAAAACAATAACAAGTATGCAAAGCTCCAGCAATCCTTCTAAGGACTGGAGTAAGCATCTCGGAGTTGGAATGTACGCTTTGATGAGATGATCAAAGATTTTGGGTTTATACAAAGTTTATGAGAAACTTGTATTTCCAAAGAAGTGAGTGGGAGCACTATAGAATTTCTGATGAGTATATGTTGTTGACATATTGTTGATCAGAAATGATGGAAAGCATATAGGGTTATTTGAAAAGTGGTTTTCAAAGAAAAGCTGGATTAAGCTGCTTGAACATTGAGCATCAAGATCTATGAGGATAGATCAAAAATGCTAAATGGTACTTTCAAATGAGCACATACCTTGACATGATTTTGAAGGTGTTCTAGATGGATCAGTCAAAGAAGGAGTTCTTGCCTGAGTTGTAAGATATGAAGTTAAGAGTTAAAGCTCGACCACGGCAGAAGAGAGAGAAAGGACGAAAGGTCGTCCCCTATGCTTCAGACGTAGGCTCTATAGTATGCTATGCTGTGTACCGCACCGGAAGTGTGCCTTGCCATGAGTCAGTCAAGGGGTAAAAGAATGATCCCGGAACGGATCATTGGACATCGGTCAAAATTATCCTTAGAGGAATAAGGAAATGTTTCTCGATTATGGAGGTGATAAAGAGTTCGGCGTATAGGGTTACGTCGATGCAAGCTTTAACACCTATCTGAATGACTCTGAGTAGCAAACCGGATACGTATAGTGGAGCGACCATTTGGAATAGCTCCAAATGGAGCGTGGAAGCAGCATTTACAATATGACCTAGAGATTTGCAAAATACATACAGATCTGAATGTTGCAGACCCGTTGACTAAAACCTCTCTCACAAGCAAAACATGATCAAACCCCAGAACTCATTGAGTCTTAATCACATGGTGATGTGAACTAGTTTAGTGACACTAGTAAACTCTTTGGATGTTGGTCACATGGCGATGTGACCTATCGGTGTTAATCACATGGCGCTGTGAACTAGATTATTGACTCTACTGCAAGTGGGAGACTGTTGGAAATATGCCCTGGAGGCAATAATAAATTAGTTATTATTATTATATTTCCTTGTTCATGATAATCGTTTATTATCCATTCTATAATTTTATTGATAGGAAACTCATATACATGTGTGGGTACATAGACAACACCATGTCCCTAGTAAGCCTCTAGTTGACTAGCTCGTTGATCAATAGATGGTTACGCTTTCCTGACCATGGACATTGGATGTCGTTGATAACGGGATCACATCATTAGGAGAATGATGTGATGGACAAGACCCAATCCTAAGCCTAGCACAAAGATCGTGTAGTTCGTATGCTAAAGCTTTTCTAATGTTAAGTATCATTTCCTTAGACCATGAGATTGTGCAACTCCCGGATACCGTAGGAATGCTTTGGGTGTACCAAACGTCACAACGTAACTGGGTGGCTATAAAGGTGCACTACGGGTATCTCCGAAAGTGTCTTTTGGGTTGGCACGAATCGAGACTGGGATTTTTCACTCCGTGTGATGGAGAGGTATCTCTGGGCCCACTCGGTAGGACATCATCATAATGTGCACAATGTGACCAAGGGGTTGATCATGGGATGATGTGTTACGGAACGAGTAAAGAGACTTTCCGGTAACGAGATTGAACAAGGTATCTGTAACATCCCAAAATTCTAAATTTTGGAATGTTATATTAAATAAATAAGTATGCTTGTTGTCTGATTGTTTGTTTGACTGATTGAGTGAAATTGAGTGGAATTTGAAACTTTTGAAAGTTGAATGAGAGGGAATGAAATGACTTTCCCAAAACTTTCCCCTTTGTCTTTTGGATCCCAATGAATTCAAGTTCATTCCAACACCAAACCCTAGAGTGAAGATGACATGACTTCTTCCATTTTGAAATGAATAGGGTTTTGGAAAAGATTTAAATTTCATTTGGGAATATTTCAAATTCAAAGCTTTATGCAACTCAATGATTTTCATGAGGGAAGATAAAATGACTTCTTCAATTATATGAAATATGAGTGGAAGTTAAAAGTATCAAATTGAAAGTCATTTGAAAGTGCCTTGAAACCCTCTTTCAAATTTGAGTTTTGAATTTGAATTCAAACTTTGGCAAGTGGGAATCATATCAAAACTATGCCTGATAAATACTTGAGCAAAAGTATGAGAGGAGTAAATATGACACTCCAAAAATATCAGAGGAAAACAATGCCAAAAGTTTTGAATTCAAATTTGAGTTTTAATTGAATTTGAAAAAAATGAATTTTTATAAAGTTTGGATTTTGCCTTTGGAAAAATGTTCAAATGATAGGGAATATTCCCCTGATCATTTTGGTATATATATATGTCCTATATAAAATATTTATATTTTATAAGTTATCTCTGTTTTTGTTTTTATTTAAAAAAATAAATTAAAAAAAAAAGAAAAAACACCCCCAGGCGCCAGCCAGGCCCCCTGGCCCAGCTAGCGCCAAAGCCACCGACCGCACCGGCCCACCAGGCGGCCCAGAGGCCAGCCCAGCGAGGCCAGCGAGCCGGCCTCACCTCCCCTCGCCTCAAACCTTTGGAGCCGTCGCCCGACCTCCCCCTGCTCCCTCTCACCGGCAGGTGGGCCCCACCTGCTTCCCCTCAAGACGCCACCCGCCCCGCCACCACAAAACCTCATGATCCCCGGATCTCCCGATCCTTCCCTGATTCGCTTCCGCCCCGACGCCCCGCCTATAAAAGCCCTCCCCTCACCCCATTTCCCCCTCACGGACCTCTCCTCTCCCATCAAGGCCTCGCTGAGCCCGAGGCCGCCGCCATCCATTGCCGCCGCCCGACCCACCCCGACCACCCCGAGCTCGCCTGAGACCACCTCCGACTCCTCGCCGACCACACCTCCCGTGCCCTCACCCACCCCAAAACCCACCGGGCGCCACCACTGCCGACGCTCAACGCCACCGCCGCCTCGACCTCGCCCGTCTGTCTCCTTCCACCTCGGACGCCACTCGACCATCATTGGGCTCGCCGTCGAACGCCAAGGCGTCCGCCCGTGCCCTCGCCGGAGCCGCCGACGATCGGAGCACCGCCGCCGCCGACGTCCGAGCCGCTCGCCGTCGACCTTCCCGACGGTGAGCTCTCTCTCCCTCCTCGTCCGTTCGATCTAGAGTATACGGTCGAGATTAGATCCCCCCCGAAGGGGTATGTTTTTATATAAAACCGGTTTAGTTAGTCCGGTTTAGTTTTTAGCTAGGGTTTTTTTTATTTAGCCGGCCCGACTAGTTTAACCCTAGGGCCCGTTTAGTTTATATTACGCTCAGTGCGTAGGTTAGGCCCATTAGGCCATTTTTCATTTATTTTCGTTTTCTGTTTTAACAGAATAGTTCCTGTTTTGAAAAATTCATATCTTTTATTCTTTTTAATATTTTTAGGTGATTCTTTTTTTGTTGGTTTGCAAATATCTTATAGTTTCTGTAGAAAATATATTTAGCTATGTTAAAATTAATTAAAATTGCTTTATTTTAGTTTTAGTCAGAATAGTAAATCTGTTATAACATGAGCTAGGAAAATTATTTTTATATGATTCTTTTGGTCCCAACTTTGTTTTGTCATTGCCAAACCATAGAAATTAATTTGGGTATTTTAGGATTAATAAAAAATAGTTTTAAGCAGAATCTTGTTAATCCTAATTAATTAACTAGCTACTGTTTTCCTATTATTTTAGCTAGTAAAACAATTTATTTTTCACATGTGATTGATTATTCTAGGATAGTTTCTGTCACTTCATAGGATGAACTTTTAATTATATTAAATAAAACTTTTTTATTTTATTTTCTTAATATAAATTGGATTAGGCCTAATAGGAGTTTTACTATAGCTTTTAAATTGATTCTTTTTGCTCCTAATTGCTTAATGCATTATTTTCTGTTAAGTTAACATAAAACCATGATTAGGTTATGTTGAGAAAATTTTTGTTATATAAAACTATTTTTTTTGTTGTTGCTTGAAGTAGGAAAAACTTGAGTTGGTTTTCTTTGAGTTTTTCCCTTTGGGTTTTGAATTGCTTGTTTGGTGTGTTATGTTACTATGTTGCTATGTTAAGTGATCTCATGCTATATGCTTATTATAGTTATTGTTTGCCTCGGTAGAATTTCCGGAGTGCGAAGGTTGCTACTATGAATCCCTAGTTTTCCAAGATCGTCAACAAGGCAAGTTCACTTTGACCATGCTTTCATACCTATGTTTTATTGCATTTAGTGACATCTTTGCAACCACCCTCAAGAGTGTTATTGAATCCTTGTAGTTGAGTAGTATGCATGAGGTAGGAACCCATCCCCTGTTACCAAGCCCGGACGATATTTTATTTAATGCTACGCTATAGTAGACGGGTTTGGTATGAGTACTGGAGTGGTGTGAGAATGGAGGATTCTACGTCAATGACGACAACTCCATGATGGAAATCTGCAAGGACTGCATCTTCAAGACCTCAAGACTTCAAGACTCGAGACAGAATTCAATAAACACTCACTGGGTGAAGGATTTGTGGGCACCTGGAGAAACCAAAGGTTGGCCGGATGCATGGAGAAGCGCCATGACATCTTGCGGAAAGCTTCACCCAGACTCAAAGAGACGGAAGAATACTTCATGCCCTAAGCTTACCTGCAACCGCAAGTCATTATGGGCTCGCTTGGTTGACCTTAGTAGTGACTCTGGCTGGGGCGGTACTAGCAGATGTAGAACTACGGTAGGATGGGATGAGTACCGACAGTGGTCGAGGAACTCTTTGGAAGACCATGTTTCGGTCATCTTGTTCTCAAACACCCTGAAGTGCGAGAACGTAAATAGAGGGATCGAATCTTGCGGGTAAAGTGTACAAACCTCTGCAGAGGGTTAAAACCTAATCGATTAGCCGTGTCCCCGGTTACGGACAATTTGAGCATCTGGACTTGGATCTATCTCGGAACTCTCAACACCGGATTGATAACTTAATTGTGGGCAACTTATGATGATTTTGGACTATGAGACATCGGTTGGCGGAACCATGTCATGCTAGAAAACTCCATAGTACAGACTTCATTTATTCCTTTGATGTAGGGAAAATAAATCAGCTTTTACGCAAACAAAACTCAGACACGGAGCCACAAAGCCATATTGCATATAGTATAGTTTTATCATCTGTTTTCTCATGTTGTGATCTTGCCGGTACATTCAATGTACTGACCTACACGGCTGCAACGTATCATGTTGCAGATATTTCCTCGACGAGTAAGAGTTACGATACAGGTTACGGTCTACACTCAACTTTGCCGATGGCGCTGATGGGACTCCACACCCGATTACTTGTTTCACGAGACTATTGAGGTATATATATCAGTTTTACGTTATTTATACATGTGATTGCACTTTGATATATACATTGATGTACTGTGTGCCAAAGATACTGATCCGTGGATGGCACGAAACACGAGGCTTGACCGTATGAGGTCGGGTCGCTCTGATATGGTATCGAGCACATGTTGATATGAGGACGTGACCCTAGAAACCGGAAAGCCCTAGGACAGAAATTTCTAAAACTGTATTTTCAAAAAAAAAGACTCTTACTTCTCATCTTTTCAGATTTTATCAAATAGACACTCTCACCTCAAATAGTTAGAATATACCCTTTTCCCTTTTGACCACATGAAGGATCAACTGAAGCCGCTCCAAGAAAGATATCGGACAGCTGATGACCCCTTCAAAGTAACCAGGATTTCACCATGCGTTGGAAGAAATTGCAGCTGCAACAATTGAAGTTCCTGAAGAATTATTTGACCTTTAGAGACCAAACCCCTGTTATACACCTACGTTAGATGCGATGATTTGTGAGCTGTCATTTGTTTGATGTTTTCCGACAGCCCCAAAATAAAACTTGTTTCTTCAAAAACTATTGTTTGTATTGTGTGTATATCCCTCCCCACCTCTCTCATACCTCATCCCAAAACTTTTGGACCCCATAGATGATGAATGAAGTTGGACTGATATTCTCTGGATCAAGACTCAGCGGAGGCGAGAGCTATGGATGCGAACATGGAGAATCACTTGGGAGCAATTTGGTTTCAAGGAAGAATGAAGTATCTTACGCTCTTCAAGATTTTGAAGGAAGTGCTGCAACCTGGTGGAAAATGCATCAAGCCATACAAGGATTTAATGGAACAAGAACTTGGAAGGAATTCAAGAAGACCTGTTGAGATCACGCCTCATCCGGAAGCACCATGATACACCAAGAAATAAACCTTGTGCCTGCAAGATTTATGGAGAAATAGGACACACCTGGAGGAACACAAGGATGGATGCCCTCATTGTGAGGAGAAACACCCAGCGAGGAATGCCCAACTAGTAAGGTGACTTGTTTCTTGTGTGAAGGAACCACCCACTACCCGACTCAGTGTCACATTTACTCCACGGTGCAACAAACTATTCAGAAGCAGGAAGATGGAATGAAGGAAGCCCTCAAGGAAGGTCTAGAAGAACCTGTGATGAAGGAATGGGTTGAAGACCCTGATGGAAAGGGCCTCAACAGATTTTACTCCAATGCCTGCTATTCATGTGGAGAAGAAGGACATTTTTCACAGTATTGCACCAAGGAAAGAAAAGAGTATCTGGATATTTCCGACAGCGAAGTGAAGTTTGACCCCGGAGATAGAAACTCGATCATTACAGAGAAATCCAGGAAGAGAAAAGGAAGGCAACCCGAGAACAACGCAATTTTTACAGAGAAGGACCTAAGTCATATCACTTGTTACAGGTGCAAGGATTTAGGTCATTACGCTAGTAAATGTCCGTAAAAGAAGCCAAGAATCCAAGGAGCCCGTGATAATCACAAAGAAGCCCGAGACATGTCGGAAGTCTTTTGTTTTCGCTGCAAGGAAGCGTGACATTATGCTACTAAATGTCCCAACAAGATGAAAGCTGGAGTTGAGTAGTTGGAATTTTGATATTGGAAACAAGAGTAATAGAAAGCAATTTCATTTTATGAGTACAATAAGTTGAGTTATGTAATGGGTGCTCGAGTTTGTAATGGATTCATGAAATCAATAAAGTTAAGGTGACATGTTTTCATATGTTTAATTGTAGGAGTTGTTACTCTGTGAACAAAGATTTTGACCATTTTCGAGGATATGAGAAATATGGTCTATGGATGGATTTGTGAATTTCATTTTTAGGGTGGTAGTACCGTGAAGAAGACTAGACTAATGGATAAGAAAATATATATTCCACGGACTGTAGTTCGAAGGAAAAAAAAAGTTGGAGTTTTGCTTTTGATATGATGGTATGAAGAAATAGAGTACTACTGGATTTAAAGGAGGTGTAATATGAGAGTTACTCCAAGGATGAGTTAAAGCTGCACTAGTGCTGAAGTGGGCCATAACCCACAGGCCCAGGATTTTGAGAAGGAACAGATGTAACCTTGATAAAGGAATAAATTTGGAAGAATCAGTGATCCATTCATCATACGTTCCGTAGGAGGTTACGCAAAAACCTGAGAGTGGTGAAGTAACGATAGATGTTTTGTTTGGCTTGCAGAAACCATGGAATTACTCGAACCCAGTTCGAGAACAAGAGAAATCCTGCAATGCTTGTGAGTATGCCCAAGTGTTAGAATACGTGATTCGATATTTACGTATGTGGTAATGATTCAAGTACGGGATGGATTGGCCCCCATACCGAAGACTTCTATCATGAACTATCATATGTTGATGGAAAATCAGAGAGCCTCGAAAACCTTTGAAGAGTGTCGACGCGATAAGCCATAAAACCATAGAATGGTAGGACGATGGAACCCCTTTACAGGCAACCGTTGCCAATCGTAGGTTATACGGTGAGGTTCAACCTGCACCCGCTTTCTACAGGAGAAACCATAAATTGTAGACCACCATGAGTATTTCGATAGTTATCTAGAATGGACACGGACCTATCAGCTAAGAAGATCCAGTCTCGGACGAACCACAACTTTGACGAACCGACCCAAGATTCTGAGGAAAACTCTATGCTTCTGACAGAAGAGCTTTGGTGAAGGAGCTATTGTAGGATATGTGAAGAGACATACATTGTCGGCACTCCAGAGGAAGTATCTGAGTTTATTGGAACTATAACCTTGCTTTTAAGTGTGGTAGCACACTAGACCATTCCGACCGACGGATCTGCTAGAAGACCCCCAACCCCTAACCTTTTCTTGCTAGCCTCTTGGAATCTCGAGGACGAGATTCATTTTAAGTGTGGTAGGTTTGTAACATCCCAAAATTCTAAATTTTGGAATGTTATATTAAATAAATAACTATGCTTGTTGTCTGATTGTTTGTTTGACTGATTGAGTGAAATTGAGTGGAATTTGAAACTTTTGAAAGTTGAATGAGAGGGAATGAAATGACTTTCCCAAAACTTTCCCCTTTGTCTTTTGGATCACAATGAATTCAAGTTCATTCCAACACCAAACCCTAGAGTGAAGATGACATGACTTCTTCCATTTTGAAATGAATAGGGTTTTGGAAAAGATTTAAATTTCATTTGGGAATATTTCAAATTCAAAGCTTTATGCAACTCAATGATATTCATGAGGGAAGATAAAATGACTTCTTCAATTATATGAAATATGAGTGGAAGTTAAAAGTATCAAATTGAAAGTCATTTGAAAGTGCCTTGAAACCCTCTTTCAAATTTGAGTTTTGAATTTGAATTCAAACTTTGGCAAGTGGGAATCATATCAAAACTATGCCTGATAAATACTTGAGCAAAAGTATGAGAGGAGTAAATATGACACTCCAAAAATATCAGAGGAAAACAATGCCAAAAGTTTTGAATTCAAATTTGAGTTTTAATTGAATTTGAAAAAACGAATTTTATAAAGTTTGGATTTTGCCTTTGAAAATGTTCAAATGATAGGAATATTCCCTGATCATTTTGGTATATATATGTCCTATATGAAATATTTATATTTTATAAGTTATCTCTGTTTTGTTTTATTTTAAAAATAAATTTTTTTAAAAAAAAAAAACCCCCCAGCGCCACCAGCCTCTGCCCAGCCAGGCCACTGGCCACCGACCGCACCGCCCACCAGGCGGCCCAGAGGCCAGCCCAGCGAGGCCAGCGAGCCGGCCTCACCTCCCCCTCGCCCGAAACCCTTTGAGCCGGGCCCACCTCCCCCTCCCCCTCTCACCGACAGGTGGGCCCCACCGTCTTCCCTCACAAGACGCCACCCGCAAGCCCCTCCAGAAACCCACGATCCCCGGATCTCCCGATCCTTCCCGATTCGCTTCCAGCCACCGACGCCCCCGCCCTATAAAAGCCCTCCCCTCACCCCATTTCCCCTCGCGGACCTCTCCTCTCCCTCAAGGCCTCGCTGAGCCCGAGGCCGCCGCCGCCATTGCATGCCGCCCCCCACCCGACCACCCCGAGCTCGCCCGAGACCACCTCCGGACTCCCTCGCCGACCACACCTCCCGTGCCTCACCCACCCCAAAACCCACCGGGCGCCACCACCATCGACGCCTGAACGCCACCGCGCCTCGACCTCGCCGCCGTCTGTCTCCTTCCACCTCGGGCGCCACCTCGACCACCGTTGGGCTCGCCGTCGAACGCCGCGTCCGCCTGTGCCCTCGCTGAGCCCGCCGACGATCGAGCGCGCCGCCGCCCGACGTCCGAGCCGCTCGCCGACCTTCCCCACGGTGAGCTCTCTCCCCTCCTCGTCTGCTCGATCTAGAGTATACTGGTCGAGATTAGATCTCTCAAGGGGTATGTTTTATATAAAACCGTTTAGTTAGTCCGGTTTAGTTTTTAGCTAGGGTTTTTTTATTTAGCCGCCCGACTAGTTTAACCCTAGGACCCGCTTAGTTTATATTACGCTCGGTCGTAGGTTAGCCCATTATGCCATTTTTCATTTATTTTCGTTTTCTGTTTTAACAGAATAGTTCCTGTTTTGAAAAATTCATATCTTTTATTCTGTTTAATATTTTATGTGATTCTTTTTTGTTGGTTTGCAAATTTCTTATATTTTCTGTAGAAAATATATTTAGCTATGTTAAAATTAAATAAAATTGCTTTATTTTAGTTTTAGTCAGAATAGTAAATCTGTTATAACATGAGCTAGGAAAATTATTTTTATATGATTCTTTTTGTCCCAACTTTGTTTTGTCATTGCCAAACCATAGAAATTAATTTGGGTATTTTAGGATTAATAAAAAATAGTTTTAAGCAGAATCTTGTTAATCCTAATTAATTAACTAGCTACTGTTTTCCTATCATTTTAGTTAGTAAAACAATTTATTTTTCACATGTGATTGATTATTCTAGGATAGTTTCTATCACTTCATAGGATGAACTTTTAATTATATTAAATAAAACTTTTATTTTATTTTCTTAATATAAATTGGATTAGGCCTAATAGGAGTTTTACTATAGCTTTTAAATTGGTTCTTTTTGCTACTAATTGCTTAATGCATTATTTTCTGTTAAGTTAACATAAAACCATGATTAGGTTATGTTGAGAAAATTTTGTTATATAAAACTATTTTTTTTTGTTGTTGCTTGAAGTAGGAAAAACTTGAGTTGGTTTTCTTTGAGTTTTTCCTTTGGGTTTTGAATTGCTTGTTTGGTGTGTTATGTTACTATGTTGCTATGTTAAGTGATCTCATGCTATATGCTTATTATAGTTATTGTTTGCCTCGGTAGAATTTCCGGAGTCTGAAGCTTGCTACTACTGAATCCCTAGTTTTCAAGATCGTCAACAAGGCAAGTTCACTTTGACCATGCTTTCATACCTATGTTTTATTGCATTTAGTGACATCTTTGCAACCACCCCTCAAGAGTGTTATTGAATCCTTGTAGTTGAGTAGTATGCATGAGGTAGGAACCCATCCCCTGTTACCAAGCCGGGACGATATTTTATTTAATGCTACGCTATAGTAGACGGGTTTGGTATGAGTACTCGGGAGTGGTGTGAGAATGGAGGATTCTCGCCAATGACGATAACTCCATGATGGAAATCTGCAAGGACTGCATCTTCAAGACCTCAAGACTTCAAGACTCGAGACAGAATTCAATACACACTCTTTGGGTGAAGGATTTGTTGACGGGCACCTGGAGAAACCAAGGTTGGCGGGATGCATGGAGAAGCGCCATGACATCTTGCGGAAAGCTTCACCCAGACTCAAAGAGACGGAAGAATACTTCATGCCCTAAGCTTACCCGTGCAACCGCAAGTCATTATGGGCTCGCTTGGTTGACCTTAGTAGTGACTCTGGCTGGGACGGTACTAGCAGATGTAGAACTACGGTAGGATGGGATGAGTACCGGACAGTGGTCAGAGGAACTCTTCGGAAGACCATGTTTCGGTCATCTTGTTCTCAAACACCCTGAAGTGCGAGAACGTAAATAGAGGGATCGAATCTTGCGGAAGTGTACAAACCTCTGCAGAGGGTTAAAACCTAATTGATTAGCCGTGTCCCCGGTTACGGACAATTTGAGCATCTGGACTTGGATCTATCTCGGAACTCTCAACACCGGATTGATAACTTAATTGTGGGCAACTTATGATGATTTTGGACTATGAGACATCGGTTGGCGGAACCATGTCATGCTAGAAAACTCCATAGTACAGACTTCATTTATTCCTTTGATGTAGGGAAAATAAATCAGCTTTTACGCAAACAAAACTCAGACATAGAGCCACAAAGCCATATTGCATATAGTATAGTTTTATCATCTGCTTTTCTCATGTTGTGATCTTGCGGTACATTCAATGTAATCGACCTACACGGCTGCAACGTATCATGTTGCGATATTTCCTCGACAGTAAGAGTTACGATACAGGGTTACGGTCTACACTCAACCCGCCGATGGCGTTGATGGGACTCCACACCGATTACTTGTTTCACCGAGACTATTGAGGTATATATATCAGTTTTACGTTATTTATACATGTGATTGCACTTTGATATATACATTGATGTACTGTGTGTGCCAAAGATACTGATCCGAGGATGGCACGAAACACGAGGCTTGACCGTATGAGGTCGGGTCGCTACAGATATGGTATCAGAGCACATGTTGACTGTAGGACGTGACCCTAGAAACCGGAAAGCCCTAGGACAGGAAATTTCTAAAACTTTATTTTCAAAAAAAAGACTCTTACTTCTCATCTTTTCAGATTTTATCAAATAGACACTCTCACCTCAAATAGTTAGAATATACCCTTTTCCCTTTTGACCACATGAAGGATCAACTGAAGCCGCTCCAAGAAAGATATCGGACAGCTGATGACCCCTTCAAAGTAACCAGGATTTCACCATGCGTTGGAAGAAATTGCAGCTGCAACAATTGAAGTTCCTGAAGAATTATTTGACCTTTAGAGACCAAACCCCTGTTATACACCTACGTTAGATGCGATGATTTGTGAGCTGTCATTTGTTTGATGTTTTCCGACAGCCCCAAAATAAAACTTGTTTCTTCAAAACTATTGTTTATATTGTGTGTATATCCTCCCCACCTCTCTCATACCTCATCCCAAAACTTTTGGACCCCATAGATGATGAATGAAGTTGGACTGATATTCTCGGATCAAGACTCACCGGAGGCGAGCTATGGATGCGAACATGGAGAATCACTTGGGAGCAATTTGGTTTCAAGGAAGAATGAAGTATCTTACGCTCTTGAAGACTTTGAAGGAAGTGCTGCAACCTGGTGGAAAATGCATCAAGCCATACAAGGATTTAATGGAGCAAGAACTTGGGAGGAATTCAAGAAGACCTGTTGAGATCACGCCTCATCTGGAAGCACCATGATACACCAAGAAATAAACCTTGTGCACGCAAGATTTATGGAGAAATAGGACACACCTGTGAGGAACACAAGGATGGATGCCCTCATTGTGAGGAGAAACACCCAGCTGAGGAATGCCCAACTAGTAAGGTGACTTGTTTCTTGTGTGAAGGAACCACCCACTACCCGACTAGTGTCACATTTACTCCACGGTGCAACAAACTATTCAGAAGCAGGAAGATGGAATGAAGGAAGCCCTCAAGGAAGGTCTAGAAGAACCTGTGATGAAGGAATGGGTTGAAGACCCTGATGGAAAGGGCCTCAACAGATTTTACTCCAATGCCTGCTATTCATGTGGAGAAGAAGGACATTTTCACAAGATTGCACCAAGGAAAGAAAAGAGTATCCGGATATTTCCGGCAGCAGAAGTGAAGTTTGACCCCCGGGAGATAGAAACTCTGATCATTACAGAGAAATCCAGGAAGAGAAAAGGAAGGCAACCCGAGAACAAAGCAATTTTTACAGAGAAGGACCTAAGTCATATCACTTGTTACAGGTGCAAGGATTTAGGTCATTACGCTAGTAAATGTCCAGAAAAGAAGCCAAGAATCCAAGGAGCCCGCATAATCACAAAGAAGCCCCGAGACATGTCGGAAGTCTTTTGTTTTCGCTGCAAGGAAGCAGGACATTATGCTACTAAATGTCCCAACAAGATGAAAGCTGGAGTTGAGTAGTTGGAATTTTGATATTGGAAACAAGAGTAATAGAAAGCAATTTCATTTTTATGAGTACAATAAGTTGAGTTATGTAATGGGTGATCAGAGTTTGTAATGGATTCATGAAATCAATAAAGTTAAGGTGACATGTTTTCATATGTTTAATTGTAGGAGTTGTTACTCTGTGAACAAAGATTTTGACCATTTTCGAGGATATGAGAAATATGGTCTATGGATGGATTTGTGAATTTCATTTTTAGGGTGGTAGTACCTTGTGAAGAAGACTAGACTAATGGATAAGAAAATATATATTCCACGGACTGTAGTTCGAAGGAAAAAAAAAGTTGGAGTTTTGCTTTTGATATGATGGTATGAAGAAATAGAGTACTACTGGATTTAAAGGAGGTGTAATATGAGAGTTACTCCAAGGATGAGTTAAAGCTGCACTGGTGCTGAAGTGGGCCATAACCCACAGGATTTTGAGAAGGAACAGATGTAACCTTGATAAAGGAATAAATTTGGAAGAATCAGTGATCCATTCATCATACGTTCCGTAGGAGGTTACGCAAAAACCTGAGAGTGGTGAAGTAACGATAGATGTTTTGTTTGGCTTGCAGAAACCATGGAATTACTCGAACCCAGTTCGAGAACAAGAGAAATCCTGCAATGCTTGTGAGTATGCCCAAGTGTTAGAATACGTGATTCGATATTTACGTATGTGGTAATGATTCAAGTACGGGATGGATTGGTCCCCATACCGAAGACTTCTATCATGAACTATCATATGTTGATGGAAAATCAGAGAGCCTCAAAAACCTTTGAAGAGTGTCGACGCGATAAGCCTTAAAACCATAGAATGGTAGGACGATGGAACCCCTTTACAGGCAACCGTTGCCAATCGTAGGTTATACGGTGAGGTTCAACCCAGACCCGTTTTCTGCAGGAGAAACCATAAATTGTAGACCACCATGAGTATTTCGATAGTTATCTAGAATGGACACGGACCTATCAGCTAAGAAGATCCAGTCTCGGACGAACCACAACTTTGACGAACCGACCCAAGATTACGAGGAAAACTCTATGCTTCCGATGTAAGAGCTTTGGTGAAGGAGCTATTGTAGGATATGTGAAGAGACATACATTGTCGGCACTCCAGAGGAAGTATCTGAGTTTATTGGAACTATAACCTTGCTTTTAAGTGTGGTAGCACACTAGACCATTCCGACCGACGGATCTGCTAGAAGACCCCCAACCCCTAACCTTTTCTTGCTAGCCTCTTGAATCTCGAGGACGAGATTCATTTTAAGTGTGGTAGGTTTGTAACATCCCAAAATTCTAAATTTTGGAATGTTATATTAAATAAATAACTATGCTTGTTGTCTGATTGTTTGTTTGACTGATTGAGTGAAATTGAGTGGAATTTGAAACTTTTGAAAGTTGAATGAGAGGGAATGAAATGACTTTCCCAAAACTTTCCCCTTTGTCTTTTGGATCACAATGAATTCAAGTTCATTCCAACACCAAACCCTAGAGTGAAGATGACATGACTTCTTCCATTTTGAAATGAATAGGGTTTTGGAAAAGATTTAAATTTCATTTGGGAATATTTCAAATTCAAAGCTTTATGCAACTCAATGATTTTCATGAGGGAAGATAAAATGACTTCTTCAATTATATGAAATATGAGTGGAAGTTAAAAAGTATCAAATTGAAAGTCATTTGAAAGTGCCTTGAAACCCTCTTTCAAATTTGAGTTTTGGAATTTGAATTCAAACTTTGGCAAGTGGGAATCATATCAAAAACTATGCCTGATAAATACTTGAGCAAAAGTATGAGAGGAGTAAATATGACACTCCAAAATATCAGAGGAAAACAATGCCAAAAGTTTTGAATTCAAATTTGAGTTTTAATTGAATTTGAAAAAACGAATTTTTATAAAGTTTGGATTTTGCCTTTGGAAAATGTTCAAATGATAGGAATATTCCCTGATCATTTTGGTATATATATGTCCTATATAAAATATTTATATTTTATAAGTTATCTCTGTTTTGTTTTATTTAAAAAATAATTTTTTTAAAAAAAAAAAAACACCCCAGCGCCACCAGCCCCCCTGCCCAGCCAGTGTGAAACCACCGACCAGACTGCCCACCAGGCCCAGAGGCCAGCCCAGCGAGGCCAGCGAGCCGGCCTCACCTCCCCCTCGCCCGAAACCCTTTGGAGCCGGTCACCCGACCCGTCCCCACTCCCCCTCTCACCGACAGGTGGGCCCCACCGTCTTCCCCTCGCGCCACCACCACCCGCGCCGCCATTTCGAAAACCCATGATCCCGGGATCTCCCCCGATCCTTCCCTGATTCGCTTCCCGCGCCCGCCGACGCCCCCCCGCCCTATAAAAGCCCTCCCCCTCACCCCATTTCCCCCTCGCCGGACCTCTCCCTCTCCCCGCAAGGCCTCGCGGAGCCCGAGGCCGCCGC